>CM077650.1:22661767-22666767 GCA_039707465.1 Rhabdophis nuchalis | reverse complement strand
AATGATAGATAGATAGATAGATAGATAGATAGATAGATAGATAGATAGATAGATAGATAGATTCATGATAGATGGATAGATAGATAGATAGATAGATAGTTAGATAGATAGATAGAATATATTGATGATAGATAGATAGATAGATAGATAGATAGATAGATAGATAGATAGATAGATAGATAGATAGATTAATGATAGATAGATAGATAGATAGATAGATAGATAGATAGATAGATAGATAGATAGATAGATAGATAGAAAAATGGATGGATGGATGGAAATGATAGATAGATTGATAGATAGATAGATAGATAGATAGATAGATAGATAGATAGATAGATAGATAGATAGATAGATAGATAGATAGATAGATAGATAGTTAATGATAGATAGATAGATAGATAGATAGATAGATAGATAGATAGATAGATAGATAGATAGATAGATAGATAGATAGATAGACTGAATAGATTGATTAAAGATAGATAGATAGATAGATTGATTGATTCATGATAGATTGACAGATAGATAGATTAATGATAGATAGATAGATAGATAGATAGATAGATAGATAGATAGATAGATAGATAGATAGATGATAGATGACAAATAGAAGATAGATGATAGCGTGATAGATAGCTTGATTGATAGCTTGATAGATAGCTTGATAGATAGATAGATAGATAGATAGATAGATAGATAGATAGATAGATAGATAGATAGATAGATAGATAGATAGATAGATGGATGATAAATAGAAGATACATAAATGGACTGGACAGATAGATTAATAATAGATGGATGGATGGATTGAATAGAAAGATTAATGATAGCTTGATAGATAGATAGATAGATAGATAGATAGATAGATAGATAGATAGATAGATAGATAGATAGATAGATAGATAGATAGATAGATAGATAGATAGATAGATAAATAGATAGATAGAAAAATGGATGGATGGATGGAAATGATAGATAGATAGATAGACAGATAGATGATAGATAGATAGATAGATAGATAGATAGATAGATAGATAGATAGATAGATAGATAGATAGATAGATAGATAGATAGATAGATAGATAGATAGATATGTAGGGAGGCAAACAGGCAGGATGGCAGGCAGGCAGAATAACTAGATAGATAGATAGATAGATAGATAGATAGATAGATAGATAGATAGATAGATAGATAGATAGATAGATAGATAGATAGATAGATAGATAGATAGATAGATAGATAGATAGATAGATAGATAGATAGATAGATAGATAGATAGATAGACTGAATAGATTGATTAAAGATAGATAGATTGATAGATTGATTGATGATAGATTGATAGAATAGATTGATTAAAGATAGATAGATAGATAGATAGATAGATAGATAGATAGATAGATAGATAGATAGATAGATAGATAGATAGATAGATAGATAGATAAAAAATAGATAGATAGATGATAGCGTGATAGACAGCTTGATTGATAGCTTGATAGATAGATAGATAGATAGATAGATAGATAGATAGATAGATAGATAGATAGATAGATAGATAGACAGACTGATTATATTGATTAAAGATAGATAGATAGATAGATAGATTGATTGATTGATTGATTCATGATAGATTGACAGATTGATAGATTAATGATAAATAGATGGTAGATAGATAGATAGATGACAAATAGAAGATAGACAGACAGACAGACAGACAGACAGACAGACAGACAGATAGATAGATGACAAATAGAAGATAGATAGATAGATAGATGGATGGATGGATGGATGGATTGAATAGATAGATTAATGATAGATAGATAGATAGATAGATAGATAGATAGATAGATAGATAGATAGATAGATAGATAGATAGATAGATAGATAGATAGATAGATAGATAGATAGTTAAAGATAGATAGATAGATAGATAGATAGATAGTTAAAGATAGATAGATAGATAGATAGATAGATAGATAGATAGATAGATAGATAGATAGATAGATAGATAGATGGATAGATAGATAGATAGACTGAATAGATTGATTAAAGATAGATAGATAGATAGATAGATAGATAGATAGATAGATAGATAGATAGATTGATTGATTCATGATAGATTGACAGATAGATAGATAGATTAATGATAGATAGATAGATAGATAGATAGATAGATAGATAGATAGATAGATAGATAGATAGATAGATAGATGATAGATGACAAATAGAAGATAGATGATAGCGTGATAGATAGCTTGATTGATAGCTTGATAGATAGCTTGATAGATAGATAGATGACAAATAGAAGATAGATAGATAGATAGATAGATAGATAGATAGATAGATAGATAGATAGATAGATAGATAGTTAGATGGATGGATGGATGGATTGAATAGATAGATTAATGATAGATAGATAGATAGATAGATAGATAGATAGATAGATAGATAGATAGATAGATAGATAGATAGATAGATAGATAGATAGATAGATAGAATATATTGATGATAGATAGATAGATAGATAGATAGATAGATAGATAGATAGATAGATAGATTCATGATAGATGGATAGATAGATAGATAGATAGATAGTTAGATAGATAGATAGAATATATTGATGATAGGTAGATACATAGATAGTTAGATAGATGGATGGATGGATGGATGGATTGAATAGATAGATTAATGATAGATAGATAGATAGATAGATAGATAGATAGATAGATAGATAGATAGATAGATAGATAGATAGATAGATAGATTAATGATAGATAGATAGATAGATAGATAGATAGATAGATAGATAGATAGATAGATAGATAGATAGACTGAATAGATTGATTAAAGATAGATAGATAGATTGATTGATTCATGATAGATTGACAGATAGATAGATAGATAGATAGATAGATAGATAGATAGATAGATAGATAGATAGATAGATAGATAGATAGATAGATAGATAGATGATAGATGACAAATAGAAGATAGATGATAGCGTGATAGATAGCTTGATTGATAGCTTGATAGATAGCTTGATAGATAGATAGATGACAAATAGAAGATAGATAGATAGATAGATAGTTAGATAGATGGATGGATGGATGGATGGATTGAATAGATAGATTAATGATAGATAGATAGATAGATAGATAGATAGATAGATAGATAGATAGATAGATAGATAGATAGATAGATAGATGGATGATAAATAGAAGATACATAAATGGACTGGACAGATAGATTAATAATAGATGGATGGATGGATTGAATAGAAAGATTAATGATAGCTTGATAGATAGATAGATAGATAGATAGATAGATAGATAGATAGATAGATAGATAGATAGATAGATAGATAGATAGATAGATAGATAGATAGATAGAAAAATGGATGGATGGATGGAAATGATAGATAGATAGATAGATAGATAGATAGATAGATAGATAGATAGATAGATAGATAGATAGATAGATGATAGATAGATAGATAGATAGATAGATAGATAGATAGATAGATAGATAGATAGATAGATAGATAGTTAATGATAGATAGATAGATAGATAGATAGATAGATAGATAGATAGATAGATAGATAGATAGATGGATAGATAGACTGAATAGATTGATTAAAGATAGATAGATAGATTGATTGATTGATTGATTGATTCATGATAGATTGACAGATAGATAGATTAATGATAGATAGATAGATAGATAGATAGATAGATAGATAGATAGATAGATAGATAGATAGATAGATTCATGATAGATGGATAGATAGATAGATAGATAGATAGTTAGATAGATAGATAGAATATATTGATGATAGATAGATAGATAGATAGATAGATAGATAGATAGATAGATAGATAGATAGATTAATGATAGATAGATAGATAGATAGATAGATAGATAGATAGATAGATAGATAGATAGATAGATAGATAGATAGATAGATAGATAGATAGATAGAAAAATGGATGGATGGATGGAAATGATAGATAGATAGATAGATAGATAGATAGATAGATAGATAGATAGATAGATAGATAGATAGATAGATAGATAGATAGATAGTTAATGATAGATAGATAGATAGATAGATAGATAGATAGATAGATAGATAGATAGATAGATAGATAGATAGATAGATAGATAGACTGAATAGATTGATTAAAGATAGATAGATAGATTGATTGATTGATTCATGATAGATTGACAGATAGATAGATTAATGATAGATAGATAGATAGATAGATAGATAGATAGATAGATAGATAGATAGATAGATAGATTCATGATAGATGGATAGATAGATAGATAGATAGTTAGATAGATAGATAGAATATATTGATGATAGATAGATAGATAGATAGATAGATAGATAGATAGATAGATAGATAGATAGATAGATAGATAGATAGATAGATTAATGATAGATAGATAGATAGATAGATAGATAGATAGATAGATAGATAGATAGATAGATAGATAGATAGATAGATAGATAGATAGAAAAATGGATGGATGGATGGAAATGATAGATAGATTGATAGATAGATAGATAGATAGATAGATAGATAGATAGATAGATAGATAGATAGATAGATAGATAGATAGATAGATAGATAGATAGATAGATAGATAGATAGTTAATGATAGATAGATAGATAGATAGATAGATAGATAGATAGATAGATAGATAGATAGATAGATAGATAGATAGATAGATAGATAGATAGATAGATAGACTGAATAGATTGATTAAAGATAGATAGATAGATAGATTGATTGATTCATGATAGATTGACAGATAGATAGATTAATGATAGATAGATAGATAGATAGATAGATAGATAGATAGATAGATAGATAGATAGATAGATAGATAGATAGATAGATAGATGATAGATGACAAATAGAAGATAGATGATAGCGTGATAGATAGCTTGATTGATAGCTTGATAGATAGCTTGATAGATAGATAGATAGA
>CM077650.1:22601767-22604267 GCA_039707465.1 Rhabdophis nuchalis | reverse complement strand
TATCTATCTATCTATCTATCCATCTATCATGAATCTATCTATCTATCTATCTATCTATCTATCTATCTATCTATCTATCTATCTATCTATCATTAATCTATCTATCTGTCAATCTATCATGAATCAATCAATCTATCTATCTATCTATCTTTAATCAATCTATTCAGTCTATCTATCTATCTATCTATCTCTATCTATCTATCTATCTATCTATCTATCTATCTATCATTCATTATCTATCTATTCAATCCATCCATCCATCCATCCATCTATCTAACTATCTATGTATCTATCTTCTATTTGTCATCTATCTATCTATCAAGCTATCTATCACGCTATCATCTATCTTCTATTTGTCATCTATCATCTATCTATCTATCTATCTATCTATCTATCTATCTATCTATCTATCTATCTATCTATCTATCTATCTATCTATCTTTAATCAATCTATTCAGTCTATCTATCTATCTATCTATCTATTCTATCTATCATTATCTATCTATCTATCTATCTATCTATCTATCTATCTATCATCATATCTATCTATCTATCTATCTATCTATCCATCATATCATGAATCTATCTATCTATCTATCTATCTATCTATCTATCTATCTATCTATCATCAATATATTCTATCTATCTATCTATCTATCTATCTATCTATCTATCTATCTATCTATCTATCTATCTATCTATCTATCTATCTATCTATCATCAATATATTCTATCTATCTATCTAACTATCTATCTATCTATCTATCTATCCATCTATCATGAATCTATCTATCTATCTATCTATCTATCTATCTATCTATCTATCTATCTATCTATCATCTATCTATCATCAATATATTCTATCTATCTATCTATCTATCTATCTATCATCAATATATTCTATCTATCTATCTATCTATCTATCTATCTATCTATCTATCTATCTATCTATCTATCTATCTATCTATCTATCTATCTATCTATCTATCTATCTATCTATCTATCTAGCTAGCTAGCTATCTAGCTAGCTATCTATCTATCTATCTAACTATCTATCTATCTATCTATCTATCTATCTATCTATCTATCTATCTATCTATCTATCTATCTATCATTAATCTATCTATCTATCTATCTATCTATCTATCTATCTATCTATCTATCTATCTATCTATCTATCTATCATCAATATATTCTATCTATCTATCTAACTATCTATCTATCTATCTATCTATCTATCTATCTATCTATCTATCTATCTATCTATCTATCTATCTATCTATCTATCTATCATCAATATATTCTATCTATCTATCTATCTATCTATCTATCTATCTATCTATCTATCTATCTATCTATCTATCTATCTATCTATCTATCTATCATCAATATATTCTATCTATCTATCTAACTATCTATCTATCTATCTATCTATCTATCTATCTATCCATCTATCATGAATCTATCTATCTATCTATCTATCTATCTATCTATCTATCTATCTATCTATCATTAATCTATCTATCTGTCAATCTATCATGAATCAATCAATCTATCTATCTATCTATCTATCTATCAAGCTATCTATCACGCTATCATCTATCTTCTATTTGTCATTTATCATCTATCTATCTATCTATCTATCTATCTATAGATAGACTGAATAGATTGATTAAAGATAGATAGATAGATAGATTGATTGATTCATGATAGATTGACAGATAGATAGATTAATGATAGATAGATAGATAGATAGATAGATAGATAGATAGATAGATAGATAGATAGATAGATAGATAGATAGATAGATTCATGATAGATGGATAGATAGATAGATAGATAGTTAGATAGATAGAATATATTGATGATAGATAGATAGATAGATAGATAGATAGATAGATAGATAGATAGATAGATAGATAGATAGATTAATGATAGATAGATAGATAGATAGATAGATAGATAGATAGATAGATAGATAGATAGATAGATAGATAGATAGATAGATAGATAGATAGATAGATAGAAAAATGGATGGATGGATGGAAATGATAGATAGATAGATAGATAGATAGATAGATAGATAGATAGATAGATAGATAATGATAGATAGATAGATAGATAGATAGATAGATAGATAGATAGATAGATAGATAGATAGATAGATAGATAGATAGATAGATAGATGACAAATAGAAGATAGATACATAGATAGTTAGATAGATGGATGGATGGATGGATGGATTGAATAGATAGATAGATAGATAGATAGATAGATAGATAGATAGATAGATAGATAGATAGATAGATAGATAGATAGATAGATAGATAGATAGATAGATAGATAGATAGAATGAATATATTGATGATAGATAGATAGATAGATAGATAGATAGATAGATAGATAGATAGATAGATAGATAGATAGATAGATAGATAGATAGATAGATAGATAGATAGATAGTTAGACTGATTATATTGATTAAAGACAGATAGATAG